>OZ034801.1:33911045-33938254 GCA_964028335.1 Altica lythri | reverse complement strand
CACCTTAGAATTGGGGAGTTGGTCCGCGATGCGCACCTAAATTACGACCAACCAAGCAATTTTGTACATATTAGCTGCTCATGCTAAGCCACGCCGTCCGTATAGTGCGTTCACCTCCAGAGTCGCCACCTACTTGCCATGCTGCAGTGTTAGCTGCTTATGTTCTGGGGATCCCCTATCCACCACCTGGGAACTCGCCCGATTGGCACCCAACAGTCGGGATTTTCTTGAATAGTATTTTAGTCCATTTCTTACCGTATGTTACTTATTTCATAAACAAATCTTTAATTCTTTTATCATCTTGTTTCTTTTTCTGTTTCCCCATCGATCTGTCAAATTTGCCTGTTTTTCTTTGCATTAGATCTTCTCCTATTTTACTTCTACTTATTTTCTCTCAGTCTGTTTTTTGTTATATCTCTTATCATCTTTCAGTGGATTTACTGTCTACGTGTCTACTTTCTATATAATTTTTAACTGTTCATGATTCTTATTATTCATTTTCAAGTAAAAAAATATCTTTACCACTATCGTTTTTTTCTGTAAAACAAAAATATATTTTTATTAACAAAATTAGGTGGAGACAGTATTCCACATCCTTTCGGTCTGGATGTGTTTGGAGATAGTATTTACTGGACAGATTGGAAGACAAAAAGTATAGAACGAGCAAATAAGTTCACTGGACAGAATCGCACAGTTTTATCAAACAACATGAATGATCTGATGGATGTCCGAGTTTTTCACAGAAACAGAAAACATTTTAAACACGCATGCAGCGTCAATAATGGAGGATGTTCACATTTATGCTTACTTAAAGCCAAAGGACATTCTTGTGCATGTCCTACGGGGATCAAAATTGGAGTAAGTATCAAATTATTAGTATTGCTTCTCGATTGATTTTTTAATAATTGATTTTTAGTCTGATGGTAAAAAATGTGAATTTGGTCCAATAAACTACCTGATATTTGCTCATCGTGTTGATATTAGACAAATATCTCTTGATGTACCATACATGGCTGATGTAGTATTACCATTTCCACGTCTTAAAATCGCTGCTTCAGTAGATGTAGATAGAAAAACAGGTGAAATATACTGGACGGATACAGCAGAAGACGTTATACAAAAAGCCACACCTGACGGTAAAAATGTAAAAGTTGTTATTATGCATGAAATGGAATCACCAGATGGAATTGCGATTGATTCTACAGGAAGAAAGGTAGGTTTTAGTTTTATTATGTAAAATATATTATAACCACTGGATAAAAAAATTAGAGCCTAGACTGGTATTGATTCATGCTTTTAAGATCTGATTATTATCGCATTATGTTTTCGTTTTGATGAGAATAAGTTTTATGCTGCAATTTGAAGATGATTTAAGTGTATAGTTCTTTTAAAAAGAAATGTGTAAAATATTTGTGTTTTTCTAAATTTAGTTTTTGTTATAGATATATTGGACAGATGGTGAACGAAATAGCGTAGAAGTGGCCGAGCTAAATGGAAAGAACCGAAAAATTTTATTTCATCGCAACGTAAACAATCCTCGAGCTATAACCTTACATTATTATCATGGATTAATGTTCTGGTCTGATTGGGGAGATCAAGGAAAAATTGAAGTTGCTTTTATGGATGGCACAGAAAGGTTTTAAGTTTATAGATTGCTTTATATATTGTATAATATAACGATTATAATTTCAGGAGAACTTTAGTCTCAGAAAATCTGAGTTGGCCTAACGGATTAGCAATAGACCGTCCAGCGAACCGCCTCTACTGGAATGATGCTAAATTACATACTATAGAATCGAGTAACCTTAGTGGAAATGATAGAAGAATAATTTTAAATGAAGTACCCCATCCTTATGGCCTAGTAGTAGTTGGAAATCATATATATTGGACAGATTGGCAAACAAGATCATTACACAGAGCAGAGAAAATTACTGGCAATGATAAAACAATAATACGTGATAAATTGGATGGATTAATGGATCTGAGATCAGTACAGAGTGATAATATAGCAGAGAATGCTTGTGGTGATAATAATGGAGGTTGTTCACATTTGTGTTTACGAAACGCTGTTTCATATAGTTGCATGTGTCCAACAGGGCTTAGCAAATCTAAAACTGACGACACACAATGTGAGATAATATCAGAAACGTTCTTATTAATCGCAACTCGTTTTGCATTAAGCCAAATAAGTTTAGATACTGACGATGCTTGGGATGTTACATTACCGATAGATGCAATAGAGAATGTTATAGACGTCGATTTCCATTGGGAGAAAAGATTGTATTTCTATACAGACATCGAAAAACATGTAATAGCTAGTGTTTCTATGTATAATTTATCTGACGTTAAAATAATTGTCAGTAAAAACCTATCTTCACCTGATGGATTAGCTGTAGATTGGGTTGCTAACAATCTATACTGGACAAATACGGGTAACAAAATCATCGAAGTTTCAAGATTAGACGGGTCACATCGTAAAACCTTGGTTAAAGAATATTTAAATGATCCTAGATCAATTGTTGTATTTCCGAAAAGAGGTTTTATATTTTGGAGCGACTGGGGTGCAGCAAAAATTGAAAGAGCACACATGGACGGTTCGAGTAGAAAGGTATTAGTACGTACACAAATTTATTTTCCCATTGGATTGGTTATTGATTATGTTGGAAGAAGATTATATTGGATTGATGCTAAATTAAATGAAGAAAAAATAGAAACAACTGATTTACACGGGAATAATCGAGTAATGTTGAGCATTCAATCGACTCATCCATTTTCATTAACACAAGTAAGTATTAAGAAGTTTTTGCTGAGGCATAATTTATTATTACATCAAAACTTTATTCTAATTACCTAGTTGTGGTAGACCACTAAAAATATAAGATCCATTAAAAATGTGTGTTATTAACAATTAGTTTTTAAGGATTTGAACGAGTAATTCTTGAAAAGTGGCGCACTCTAACGTCAAAAAATTGTCCCCTAAATTGAACATTACGTTCGGACTACTTGTATCTATACTTCGTGTGCTGGGCCATGTCACGAAAGCGCCGGCCCAATAAAGATTAAAAACACACTTCAGAAAGAGTTAATGTGTAGTTGACACGGCATCAAGTTATCGAAGTTTACTTGTTCTTCTCACGCTTAGTCACTACACTACACGTCTCTACAGTTAAGGACTGTTCAGATTAGGAGCGACGAGCGTCGCGTCGCGATAGCGATGCGACGAGCGACGCGTCGACGGTTAAATAACCCAGTGTTATGAAATCCAAGCATTCAGAGTAAGAGCGACCAGCGCGGCGACGCGTTGCGATTACTTCCCGCGACAGCGACGGATACAAATCGAATTGATTTTTTGTGGCGACGTACCAGCGACCAGGCGTTAAAATGAGTTCCACTGAGGAGGATGTTGCCGAAATTTTAATTTCAGAAATTCAGTCAAGACCCCCGTTATGGAACACAAAGTTGCCTTCGTATAAAAATAAAAATTTAAGAGATAGGCTCTATTCTGAAGTGGGAGTAATATTAGGAATATCGAGTAAGTTTCTTTTTTATATTAAATTACAGTATATTAAATTAGGTAAAAAACACGAAGTATAACCTAAAAATTTTTTATTTATAATTATTTAGTATTGAAAAATTTATATATTCTGGTCGATAAAATATTGTTTAAATGTATTTCGTATCTCTATAGCTCTATTAGTTGCTCTATTGTTCCGAACTGCTCTTGCGTTTAAATTTATGTTGTTTTGTCTATTTTCCATAATATTATTGTAATCTGTATCAGAATCTCCATCAAAGTCCCTGATTAAATTGTGGAGTATACATGCGCATTTGATGACATTTATAGCAGTTGATTGTTTAAGTAAAATACTTGTATCCAATATTCTGAATTTTTGATATAATATGCTAAATGCATTTTCAATGCATTTTCGAGCACGTGAAAGACGGTCGTTGAAAAGTTGCTTTTCATCATGTAACATTCCATTTCTTGGTCGTGGATATGGCCTCATTAGATACGTTTTTAGCGGGAAGGCCTCATCCCCTATCATGACATTTGGCAGAATAATATTAGAATTTGGTAATGTTCTATCAGGAGGTACATTCAGTCGATTTGTCTCTAACAAGTTATAAAGTGTCGAAGACTGAAAAACTCCACCGTCACTTTCAGATCCTTTTGAACCCACTTCTATAGTGATAAATTTCTTGTTAGCATCGGCAACCCTTGTAGTCCGATAGAATAATATTTCAAGTAATTAAAATATGTTGTTCCACTTTTGGGGGGACATTTTATTTGGCAATGCTTTCCATCAATTGATCCGAAACAATTTGGAAAATTCCATAGTGTGTTGTATTCTTCAATTATTGCTTCTAACTGTTGTTGGTTAGGAAATGGCATATATTCATCCTGTAATTTTTCCCCAATAATGAGACATGTTTCCTTTACGATCTCAGAAACTGTGGAATATCCCATTCTGAATTCGTGTCCCAAATGTTTATAGGTGGTTCCGGTGACAAGGAATCTGTAAATAAGTTGAGTGAGTTGCAAAAGAAATGTATAAAACAATAATTATTTTATTTAAATTTTGTAAATGGTTAAGAAATATATCGATATTAAATAAAGTATAGTATTGCTTAAAACTAAGACATTTAAAATTATTTCAGAGGAAGCCGTAGCAGCTCGGTGGAAAAATAAAAAGGACACATATCGCCGTGAGTTGAAAAAACTTCCAGTGTCCCGTTCTGGAGATGGGGCCAACAGCAATTCATCTTCTTGGCCATATTTTGAAATGATGTTTTTTTTAAAAGATCTAATGACTCCGGCCAGCAAATATGGAAATCTATCTTCTTCTCAGCAAGATGATAATGCTGAAGTAGAAGAAGACTTAGAGACGCAATCAAATATTGATCCAACATCTCCGGGACCGGCATTTTCATCAGAATCATCAGCGTCACAATCTGTGCTCAGACCACCATCCGCGACTTCTTCCACTACAAGCAAGGCCAACAGAAAAAGACTGTGTGACACGAGGGACGATAAATTTCTTGAAATAGAAAACAAAAAGTTGAAGATATTATCCCAAACATTAGCACAAGATGCACCTGCGCCAGAATGTGAGGATCTGAATTTTTTTAAAAGTCTCATTCCATATATGAACAAGTTCCAACCCATTCAGAAATTAAAGATTCGAAATAAAATACAACAAGTTATTATAGACGAAATGTCGCAAAACGAAACTGTGAGACCTGCAGCACCTGAAAACCAACCAACACCACTACACTACTCATCATATTCAGAGAGTCCATCATTTCCAATCTCATCGTTTTCTCATTTTCAATACTAAATATATTACATTCTCTACATTTTTAGGAATTTATTATGTGTGATTTTTTATATAAATAGGTACGTAAAAATGTATCTTTTCTTTTCTTACCTTATAGTAACAACAAGTCGCTCTGCAGG
Source organism: Altica lythri (assembly GCA_964028335.1). NCBI lineage: Eukaryota > Metazoa > Arthropoda > Insecta > Coleoptera > Chrysomelidae > Altica > Altica lythri. The sequence continues at coordinate 33,932,796 of OZ034801.1, read as the reverse complement.
TGAAATGTAGCGTTTTTGTACAAAGTTTGTTACTGTTTTCTCCAAGTGAGGACCAACCTTTTCCAGTAAGTAATCAAAAGTTCGGATGGACATTCTCAGGTAGTTCCATAATCGGTCTGGATACATTCTTAATTTATAGTATAAATGGTGGAATTCACCAAACAAATGCCTTTCTTTATTTATGGGGTGAATTCTGACTTTTCTGTTTAATCGGCCTATATGATATGGCATGTCCAGTAAAAGAAACAAACGAACTGACCGAACTGTTCTTGTTGGAGCCATTTTATGAACTGAAAAAAAGCGTGTTGTTGAATATTTGACGCGTCGCAGACGCGAATGCAACGCTCCAACTCTGAAACAGCATCGCGTCGCCCGCCGCTACGCTATCGCGACGTGACGCTCGTCGCTCCTACTCTGAACAGTCCTTTATGTGTTTCCGCTCGCTGTCGCTAAGAAATCACAGACTGTTATATGATTACGTAGTACATACTATAACAGTATTATATATACGTTTTTTGAGCTTCCTTCGTCGAACCTTTCCAATGTTTTTCGACACCAATTCTCTCCGAAAATTGTAAAAAAATATTGCTCGAAAATGTTCTAGGTTTAGTAGATACATTTTTCAACCCATTTGGTAATTTCAACAATTCACTGTAGGTACCTACCAAACTAAAAAGACAACCTCATATCTAAAAATTATTTAAAAAAACTAATTGTAAAAATAATAATAACTATTTGCGTTTGCGATTTCTTTTTTTTTTAGTTCGAAGAATACATTTACTGGACCGATTGGGTTGAAAAAACTATTAAACGAGCAGAAAAAAACAATGGAAAAGATGTAACAATTATCAAGAATCCTTTAGATGGAGCAATGGGCATAACTATGGTGACAGGAAAAAGACAAAGAGGATGGAATCCTTGTGCTGTTGATAATGGTGGTTGTACGCATTTGTGTTTCTTTAGACTCAAAAATTATACGTGTGGTTGTCCAGATAAGCATGATCCCACTTGTAAGACAGGTAACTATTATAATTTTTATACAAAGATTATAAATGATTTGAACATGATTGGAAACGAGAAATAAAAAAAAACAAATACTCATTAATATTTTGAAAAACACAATTGTACTCTTTAACACATAGTAAGCTGTCCCTTTAAAAAATTGTAGGGAATTTTGTCTAAAATTGCTCACGTGCAAATCTTATTATTTTAGAACCAAACTATATCGTACCGTTAAGGTGTCCTACTGGAAGTAGCACAAAATGTGACATAGAGGAGGATAAAACCGACTATTTTGAAGAAAGTCACTTTAGTATTCATAATATTGATGAACCACGGTTTGATGATAATAGAAACTTCAGATCTTTTGGACATTCGAATACCTTCTACATCATGACATTAGTACCAATGTTATTTATTATACTATTATGCATTGTATTAGTGTTGTTTCTCTTAGTTAAAAAGGGAAAGAAAAAGTATTTATATGGAGCAAACAGAAGTTTTTCAAATCCAAATTATTACACAACTAATACCGACGGACCTTCAGCACCAACCACTGGAAAGTGTATATGGAAAAGACTAAAATATGATAAATCACAGGTAAGTTGAGTTAATATGTCACTATTACCATACATTCAATTTCATTTACTTTTTTATTAAAAATATTTAGCGATGGTAGAATCTACATACGAAGGATATCTTTTTAAATTTAATTAAATGTTAAAACTAAAAATTAATCTCCATCTTAAGGTAACCCAAACCCAACACTTGTAGTACAACCAAATTTTAAAAGTTCTTCTTCTTCTTCTTCTTATAACAGGATCTAGTTCTATTTTAACCCGATATGTTTAGCCTCCTTTTGAGCCCTTCCTGTAATATTGAGCTCCAAATTTCGTACCATCTTGTGGGTGGTCTACCTATCGATCTTCGCGTATTTAGTTTTTGCGACTTTGGCCACTTTGCCCATCTTTTTTCTGGCATCCTTTCTACATGGTCTCTCCAACACCACTTGCGTGTTCTAACCCATCTTACCACATCCTATATTCCCAGTTCCTCCCTAATGTCCTGGCTCCTTATTGGATCCCTGAGGGTTACACCCTTGATGGTTCTTAGTATTTTCATTTCGGTGGTCCTCATTATTCCTTTCGTTTTTGATGTTTCAGTTTTAATTTCTGTGGCGTACGTTAGTATAGGTCTTACATATATTTTGTATATTCTCATTTTGCTCTTTGCGTCATCAAGTTGTTTCGCCAAATGATATCTCTCAGGTATCCGCTGACTCTTGTTGCTTTTAGGGCTTGTGTTCTTGTTTCTTCAATCAGATTTATCTCACTTGATACCTCTACTTCCAGGTAGTTGAATGTACTCACTTGCTAAGTTATTTAGTTGTCGACTGCCAGTTTACACCTTATGGGTTTAATAGCTCGATTACCCATTTTGTATCCAGTGTTTACTTTTTTAATATTTTCAGTGATTTGGTCCATCACGTTGTTAAACAGGGTAGGGCTAAGGCTGTCTCACTTTCGTATGCCTGTAGTGATTCGTACTTCTCCAGACAGTCCTTCGTTCGTTTTTATTCTGGTTCTACTTTTGCTATTCATTTCCAGTATGATTCTTTGGTACCTGTAATCGATATTATTTTGATCCAAAATCTTAATTATATCATTTCAATGGTGGTTGCCTTAACTTGATGTAAATCCATTTAAACGTAATAAAACACTTAAAAAGGTTTAAATTTCCACTATATTAACAAATTTGCATAACGCACGTTTCGACACACAGTGTCTTTGTCAAATGCTGTAGTACAACTATTTTAAATGACACAAAACAATTATGTAAAATGTAAAAAGGATGGATAATAATATGCCAAAATTTTATTTTAGGGTGAATTTAGGTGAAAAGGTTTAATAAAGGGGAATTGCTATTAAATGAACAAACAGATTTTGGAAATTCCCCACTATTAAACCTTTTCACCTAAATTCACCCTAAAATAAAATTTTGGCATATTATTATCCATCCTTTTTACATTTTACATAATAGGGATGTTGACTAATTTCCGGATCTGCTTTTATTTTATAAATAAACTCTTAATGACCGCGAAAAAAATATTTTAATAATAAAAATGGTTTTATTTTAAAGAAAAAAGTGATAAATTAGAATAGATTTAAAATTTCCCGCTAAAACGCCCAAAACTGTCATGTGACTTTGATTACGTCACGAACCGATAAACAATGCTCGCGATCAGTTAAACTCTAAGGAACTTGAAAGTTTTCTTAAGAAATAATTATTTTTAGGCTTTAATACTAGTTAATAATAAATACAAAGTGTGTGTGTATGTAGATGTACATGAAAAAAATGAAGATTTTAATATTCAAACAGCCCACAGTATTTCTTACCACATAAATGAAGTTATAAATATACCTGTTTTTAAAATTTTTAAAGTTAACGAACGACATAAGTTCTATTTATTTAATTTTAGTCAAAAATATGACGGATTAATTGGTATTGATTTATTAAAACAATTAAAAGCAACTGTAAATTTAGAGAAAAAACTCCTTATACAGAAATACCAATAATATACGAATTAGAAGAATGAACACAACTTAAAAAGAAACTTAAAGTAAAAAATTATTCTATTAATATTCCCGCTAGGATATCCCAAATTGTAAAATTACCCGTTGACATAGAAAGCGGAACAGGACTTGTAAATTATATTAATTTTGGCAATCAAATAGAATCACCAATAAAACCAATAAAAATTAATATTAATAAACCTTTTAAAATTGAAAAATTAGATATCGCAGATATAAATTTTATTGAAAAAATGGAAACCGATTCTGAATTAAACGAATACACCGATAATATTTTAAAATCTAATCTAAAACATATACGAGTTGAACATTGTAATTACGAAGAAAAACAGGCAATAAAAAATTTATGTTAAGTTCCGCTGCAAAAAAATCTTTGTTTGTCGCAAAGAAATTGGCCACCATCAAACAATCGATTCTCGGCAAGTTAGAACTGTTTCCTTTGATAAATCCAGTCTCCATAATGTAAACACAATTCGGTTTATGATAATAAGTGAGTTACAAATACTAATAGCGAGTAATTAGCGAGAGAAATCAAAGAAATAACTCGTTCACACAGTGACACCAAGCGACGCTAAGTTGTTTATCGGTTCATGACGTCACGCGCTGTGATTTGCGTTCACAGTCACGTCATAATGTGTATTAAATAAAGTTTTTTGAATTAATTTTAATTAATAAAATATTAATAATTACGTTTAATAAATATGATTTTAGGTATTTAAATATTACCATTAATCATTTAAATTTAACTTTACATGGATTTACAACTACTGTCAACATGCCTATTGTTTTGTGTCATTTAGAATAGTTGTACTACAGCATTTGACAAAGACACTGTGTGTCGAAACGTGCGTTATGCAAATTTGTTAATATAGTGGAAATTTAAACCTTTTTAAGTGTTTTATTACGTTTAATTATATCATCTAATCACACCCTATCAAATGCATTGGTCAAATCAACAAAACAGATGAATATGGGTTTGTTGAACTCTATTAATCATTTAACGTAATATGAATATTGCGTCCACCATTGATCTATTTGGACTTAAATCCTTGCTGTTCTTTGGACATTGGCACCTTTTCTATGATTCTGTTTGCAATGATTTTGGTAAAAAGTTTAAGGACCGAGCTCTCCATTCGTAATTATCTTTTTAAACAGGCTGGTTAGTTCTTTCTGAAGTTCCATTCCCCCATACTTGATAAGTTTATTATTGCTATTGTCAGTTTTTTGGTTTTTCAACTTGTCGCTTGAACCTCCTCCATTGTTATTTCGTTCTCAATGTTGTCATTTGGGAGGATCTTTGTTTTTGATATGTTGTCATCAGGTAAATTGTACATATTTTTAAAGTATTTCATCCATATTTTATGTGTAATCTTATTTACTTTCACTTCTTCCATAATCACTTCTATTCTATTTCGCAGCATGTTCCACACTTCTTTTTGGGCGTCATATAGATCACCCTCCATTTCAGAAGAGAATCTAATATATTTTTTAATGACTTACTCAATTACTTGGTGTCACAGGAAATGCTCGCAATGCTAAAACTCCTGTGGAATGTTGGGGAATGCTTTACTGATGAAGCTATGCTAAATTCGATTGTTACAAATGTTAATATTAGCATAATACTAAAAGGAGAAACTGAAGCAAATTATATGACAAAGGACACAACAGTTGTAGAAATAAAAGTAATGTTTAGATTAATATTCATAGCCAGCAGTTTATATGGTGGACAAATAAATTTGGAGCAGTTTTGGGGAAAATTTGGAGTATTTACCCTATTTTCCTAACCGCCAGGGGTATAAACGCTTCCGTTTTCTGTAAGCTAGTCTAAAGTTAGATTATATAAACGCAAAGTAGAAAGATATAATGAAGACAAGAGTTTTTTTGTAACTGGTTCATGAGCGTACCACTTGCAAAGAAAATGTTAGGATAGAAGGTTACTGTTATTGATACTCTGCGTAAAAATAAAAACAAAATTCCTCCCAAATTTCTTTAGTTTAAGAACCGAGAAGTCTTGGGTACACATTTTAAATTTACTGCTAGAATAATAAAAAAACACGGTATGATTGGATGAAAAAATGAAGTCAAGTTCTAATGAAGATTAGAGAAAAGTGTTGATCTCAGATTAGAGTCACTTTTTGGTATAAGGACAACGGTCTCATTTCGTCAGAAAAAGTGCCAATGAAAACCTTACGCCGGCTCAAATTGATCATAAAGGTAAACATTCTCTAAAGAAGATTTTTGGGGCTGCTTTTCTTATAAGGGTACCGGATCGCTTTTGCCAATCGAAAGCATGATAAATTCTTAAAAATACAAAAATTTGTTGGAAAGAAAATTTGAAAAAAGTGGATGCCAATGATCAACCAATTTTTCAACAAAATTCGGCCTCCTGCCTCGTTTCCAAGATATTTCAAGGTCAAGAATATGCCATGCCTTTAATGGCCAGGAAACTCTTTGGATCTCAATCCAATTGAAAATCTGTGGGTGACTATGAAAGCTAAACTGCGTAAAAGGAATGTCACAATATAAGAAAAAATGTTAGAGGCTGTTATCCAGATACAGTTTCGGGATCTGCAAATCAGATTTTCTTAATTTTACAACTGCGTTTAAATTAATCGCAAAGTACTTTAACCAACAAAACTATAAAGACAACCATGCACAGTGTCACCTTTTGATGAATTTTAGTTTAAAAAATTCAATATATTCAACAAGTTTCATGAATACTTAGAAATATAAAATATTATCAATAAAAACTTGTACATTTGTGGGTATGATTATATAAAAAATGTATGACTTGAGAGGATTAGTAGATTAATAACGTGATTTTTTAGGAACGAGTCTATGAAGAAACCGTTGGTATAAGCAGTCCAGAAGTCGCCAGTTTAATCCCAACAATTCTGACTCCATGCAGCTCTAATTGCGAAACTGTAACTCCAGAAGTTGAAAGATCGCCATCAATAACGCCGTTACATAAAATTAATCCAAATGATTCAGTTTCGTAAATAGTTCAAAATTTTTAAAAAGTCACCTACAAACTCAAACCCTTTAGGTACCTAACATGAATAGATTGAAAGTCAAATTAAGGTGACTGACAATAAAATTGTAATAAATAGTTAAGAACTAAAACCTGTGGAAATAGAGGATTGGTCTATTTGTGATACAGATGTCTAAGAAGAAAAAAGAAGTTAGTTAGATTTGGGAGAGTCAGTATGATTTTAATTACCAGACACATTTAAAACCTTTTTAACACTCCAGCAGACAATTTTATTTCTTTTGCTTCTCAGATATCTTGTATCAATCAAACTATAATTTCTTACTCGAATTAACAATTTCTTACTGACTGTTAAACTACATAATTGGAAAATGATTAATTGTCCAATATAACGATAAACATAAGTGTATTCAGTAAATGTTACTTACATATCTCGTTGACAAAATAAAATAATTGTTTATGCATATTCAAAAATTATGACATACGGAAATGTTTTAAGTATATGTAATTTCCATATCACGTTTCCTATGAAAATTTTGCGAGAAAATAATAACTGATGTTTAAAAAATATTTGTTTATAATATAGATAATTTACCTGCTCATGAGTGTATGTTGTATGATATTTAAAAGATATTTTTTATAATGGTTAAAAAAATTAAGACTGACCGTTAGAAAAGGGATGAAAATAGGGAATGTGGTTGAATATTTTGCTATTTTGTTTGCAAAATATTTACCACTATAAATAAATAAGCCCAGTTAGGATCACAATTAATTATAAACGTTTTAGAGTAAGTATTATTTATGCACAATTCTGCCATAAAGTATAATCTATGATTGTATTTTTCAAGTTAATTGTCATTTGTAGGCTACTCTAGATAACTCAGCAACTCCACCAGCATTCTAATAACTAATCTATACTAATATTATAAAGAGGAAAGGTTTGATTTTCGTTTGTTTGTTTGTTTGAAATGAATAGGCTCCGAAACTACTGGACTGATTTCAAAAATTCTTTCACCGTTTGCAAGCTACACTATTCCCGAGTGACATATGCTATATTTCATTAAAAAAAAATAGGCATCCTTACTAAAATGCCATTAATGTAACCAAAAATAACCTTAAAATCTTTACATCGCGTGCGCTGAGAATACTATTGATTATAGAATAAAATAATGTACTACGATTTTGAAGAATATATAAATATCTACAAAAAATGCCGCGACAGCATATGTCTAACTGTTAAAGTTACGCCACAATAACTATTTTTTAATTTTTTAAAAGTTTTTATCTTGGTATTAATCCTTATCAAAATAACTTATTTCATAATCACGACAGATATCACAAATTTAGCATGTGCATGGGACGAAGCTACTTATAAAGGAATTAAAGGACAATTAAGTTGTAGCAACCATTATAACGGAACCAACTAGCTCATACATTGAGGATACCGATAATCCCAACTGATCTACCAAATCCATTTAAACCGCTTCAATTTTCTATCAAAACATCTTTCGCTTTTACAAATAATAAGTCTCAAGGTGAAACCTTCCAATTAGTAGGGATCGGTTTTCCTCATGGCCAACCGCCTAAGGCGGACCGGAGCACCTGAAAATCAATTTATTTTCTGCCAGAAAATAAAACAACATTTAATATTGTTTACAGGGAAGCGTTGACCCAATAAATTTAATGGCTTTTGTTATTTTTCTTTAATCCCCGTGCAAAGCCGGGGTGGGCTGCTAGTTAAAAATAATTTAAGATCGAGAATTAGCAACTAGTTATTGTAATATTCATGAGCTAGCGGTGCTATCCTAAATGTTTTCATTTATCTTTTGTTTGTCTAAAAGTAAAAACAAAACAATTAAGTAGATTATTTAAAGTAGCGTTTCTCAAACCGGAGGGGCGCCTCCCAGGGGGTTGGGGGTATTAAGTTAGTGAGGGGGCACAGTAAATTAAAAAACAACATTTTTATTGCTAAATATTAAACTACAAACTTATTCTAAGCCTAACAAGTTTTAAATATTCTTAAAATGCTTTGTAGCATCCCAATCTCTTTGGGTTCCACATTGGAAATAGCGACTCTAAGTTCTTTTTCTAGTTAAAGCTTATTTCGGTATTTAAATTTTAAAAATTACCACAGCAACAGTAGAAAAAATCCTGTTTCACAAAAATAGGACGTAGGGAAAACTAACAAAATCCGTATCGTTTTCGCTTTTATTATTCAAAAGTCTTTTGGAAGTTCGATCTAAAAATTTGTACTGATTTGGTACTGAAATCCATTTGCAGTGTTGGACGAAACGTCTGTTAATTGTTCTTTTTCTGTCAGTGATGGGACAATAGGTTTACTGTCAAATGGATAACAAACCCAATTCCCATTGGATAAATTGATATCTTCTTCTGTGAAAAAGTATCGTCAGAAAGTTGTACTCAGGTGTTCTAAATGACCCTCCATGGTTCTTAACATAACAATTTTATGATTCTCTTTTAGTGAAAAATCTTGGATACTTCTACACTCTACACACTGTGAGAAACATATCAAACCACTCCCCTTTTTAATTTTTCTTGCATAAATGCATTTTTTTTACAAAAAGATGCAATCTTTTCACTTAAATTAAATACAAGATTAAGAGTATTAAGTTTTCAAAGATATCCACCAAATAAGAAAAGCTTCATTAAAAATAACTTGTCGCAAAATTCTGTCAAACTCTTATGACCTTCTTCCTTCAGAAATATCGCTATTTCAATTCTCAGTTTCAGTGCAATGTTTCTAGGTACTTCTTTAAGCTATTAGCAGCTAATACTTTTAAACAAATAATGCATTCGATTTATTTCTCCACTAATTTCAATATTTATAAAGCTCAAATTTGGGTCATATTTTCGGGCTTTAGATTTATAGCCTCGTAAATAAGTCGAAGTACAAGGTTCTTCCTCGTTTGGCTCTAATTAGAAATTTATCCATATATAGAAAATATTTAGCGTTAGAGCACTAAACTTGAAAATTTCTTGTTTAAGTTTAACTAATTGAAATGCAACAACTGCCTTAAAAAAAGGCTTTACCTGTAAACATCTTTCGCGAAACATCATAGTCCACCGCGCCAAGCACATATATGACAACTGGATATACAGCGTTGCCTAGTTTAATTTTAATTTCCCGGGTTGACTATTTAATTTTTGCAATACAACGGGTGGCGCAGAATTGTTTGAATTAAAATGGGGAGGCCTTAAGTATGAGAGTTTAAGAACCACTGATTTAAAGTTTTGCTAACTTTTGTTTGCGTTGTGTATACAATCATTTTCACAAGCAATAGCGCAACACATCAAATATGTTTTTCGTATCCATTTATAAATCCCAAAGTAATTTAAGATAGGTATCAAAAATTTCTACAATGTATATTTATTGCAAATTTTTTGTTTTAAATCATGCATAATTAAAATTAAATTATGTTAATAATCACAAATCGTTCCATTCTATATCCCAATAAAAGTGGACAAGTGCAACTCGGACTCGCCCATAAAGGGTTCCGCAGCAACAAGTAACATAATATAAAAGTTCTTGTAATTCGTTGTAACTTTGATCTATGTTTAAAAAAAAACTAAATACCAGATTTCGTTTAAACCAATTCTCGGTGGAAGTTTATATAGTAATACATTATATATATCACATATATTTTTTTAGTTAAATAATTCTCTTATTCCAGAAGTTACAGGGGGACACATACACATTTTACCATTGTGGAAAAATCTCTCGCGCAAACTATTCAGTTTAGAAAAAAATGATATAAGAAACCTAAATATCATTTTTAAAGATCTATCCATAGATACCCAACACGTATGGGTTTGATGAAAAAAAAAATTGAATATTAGTTTTAAGTATGGGGAACTTAGAAATTTGTGACATACGGACAGACATGACGAATCTATTAGGGTTCCGTTTTTTGCTATTCAGCTACGGAACTCTAAAATGAAATTCCATGATTACTTGTTACGTTTTGACCAGACTTGAAGTGTTTGGATCATTTATCTAGAAAATAATCCAAGATTCAAAGCTGAGTTTAATTAACTTTAGTTTAACCTTGCGTTATACAATCAAATTTTTAGATTCCATGTTCCTATGATTAACATTCTTTAATATAAAGCAAACTAATAAATAGATAATTTCAAAGTGGATTCTAGTAAATGGTTAGGTTTTGAATTGTTTACCGGAGTGGAAAATTTTATCGGTTTAAAAAATATATACCTACCTCAAGACAAGTATTGACCTAGCTGGGCTTTAAAAGCTGTGGGAATAAATGTTAAAAATATGTATATATGATATGATAGGAAAACGTATCCGCTAAAAAGCTCTGCAGTATTTAGTATTGTTAAGTATGTGAAAGATTATCATAAATTTTTATTGTTACATAAATTAATAATGTTTATATAGTTCCAGACTTTATTATGTACCTATAGAGTATATATATTTTTTTATATATTGTTTTTATGCAATGATGTACGTAGTGATTAAGTAGTATAATTCTTAAATACAATTATAATACAAGAATAATGATATTTAATCAATCATAAACATATATTTTTATCAGAATGTATTGGAGGGTTTAAGTAGGTTTATTGTGACACAAGCCAGACTTTATTTCAGTATGTTACTGATTATAAAATAACAAAAAGTGAATATTACCGGAACGAAAAACACTTTAAAATGTATAACGTTACAAATGCATTATAAAGAAAAATAAATATTGTCAATAACCTATAACTTATATGTACTGGGGTTATACTATTTTCTACAAACGAGGTCTGTTGCAAAGTAAACAGAACAATTTTTTGGCAAATGGAATTTATTTTATTCAGAGTTAATACAACGATTTGCTTTTTGAATAATGATTTCAGATCATTGACCGGGGTGTTCTTCAAAATGATCTTCGACGCCTTTTGAACGGCCTCTACTTGGGCATTCCGCTGTTTTTTCATGGGAAAATGTGGTCTACCGAACAGAAAAAATTGCACGGTGCCATAACCGGAGAATATGAGGAGTGGTTGATGGTTAAAATTTTTTGTCAAAAATCGGACACAAGTGTCGATCGATGTAAATGGTGCATTATCGTAAGGATTTCAGCTCATTGACCGGGATGTTTTTCAAAATGATCGTCGACGTCTTTTGAACGCCCTCTACGCGGACATACCGCTGTTCTTTCATTGGAAAATGTTTTCTACCGAACGGAAAAAGTTTCATGGTGCCATATCCGGAGAATATGGAAAGTTTTTGATGATTAAAATGCCATTTTTTGTCAAAAAATCGGACGCAAGTGTTGATTGATGTGATGTTGGATTATCGTGACGATAAATATGCCTCATAACACCAAAATAATACAAAGCATTAACTATTTGGCCCGCTGAAACGAACTTTTTGTGAATAGTTCCTTTTGAATTGTAGAAACAAATCAACATTGTCTTCACTTTTGACTTTCCAAAACGGCTTTGGCTCGCTTAGGTGCCTCCATGCGGAAGTTTCGGGATCGTATTGAAAACACCACGTTTCGTCACCATTCACAATGTTGCTCAGAAAGTTTTTATATTTCTTGGCCTCTTTAATGATGTCTCTCGATTGTTGAATTCGAAGCATTTTTGGTCCTCCGTGTGCTTGTGCGGAACAAACCGTGAAATTACCTATCCCATGCCTAAATTACCGGTCAAAATGCGATAGATCAAATCTTTGGAGATATTTAATTCCATTTGCTTTGATCTCAATAAAGATTTTGGCCCAGTGTTAATAAACAGACACATTTTTTCGACAGTTTCTGGCGTGATCACAAATTTTAGCTGGTCAACATGTTCGTCGTCTTCCAGCGACTCACTATTCTCTTTGAACCGTGTAAACCATTCGTGGACTCTGCTACGATAGAAACAATCGTTACAAATACGTAAAAAATTACGATTTTTTAGTTTTAAACGATTTTATGAAGTCACTAAAAATTTTCAACTGTTTAAATAAATGAATAAATAAATAGCCCTCATGACTCATTTTATTTTAAAAAAAGTATACTATTTTATAGAAAAATAAGTTGGTTATTAAAATTATAACTGACTATAAATATAATAGAGGTTTATTTAATGTGCCATACTGTTGTGAACAGTTCTATATCGAACAAAAATGTTTATAATGTACCTATTCCAGTAAAAAGGTATCAAACCACCGTATATAGACAATAATAGTAGGATCACACTCACAAAAGTTCGTTCCATGCCGCCGAAACTCACAGACCGCATTTCGGTCTGCCTCGTTGTCGCTCACCAGCAGAGTTGCCAATCTAAACATTCTGAAATCCGTAGATCGATACAAAAAAAAAGTAGAAATCGTTATATACGTATAATGCGTTATATTAACGAAATTAAAGTACTAAAGCCTAATAAAAAAGTTAAAAACAAAACTAAAAATTAGTAGATGAGGTAGCAAAAACGATGTATCGGTACTTAAATTGGTAGATCTACCAAAAATTCGATAGAGTTTGCATCGCTGCTAATCAGTTCTCACAAAACTGTACAAAAAACGACGCAAACCGGAGTGAAATGTGGTACAAAGAACTTTAAAGGCAGCGTGCAAAGTCTAAATACGAAACTGTTTACGGTACGCTTCGATACAAAACGTTTTGTACACAAAACCAGAAATGGAGCAACTATTCAATGTTTACGTTTAAGTAGCTTTGAAACAAATGCAAAATAGTTCTACAATTTATTGTGTTTTATGGTTTTGAATGAACCTACATAAGATTTTAGTGTTAAAAGAAATATAACCGTCACAATAAACTTACTTCAATGTAAATGTTATTTTTGGTGAAACAAAAATCAATTATTTTGATAATAATAATGAAATTTATTATAGTAAACCCCATTGTTGACATACTAGGCTTTCTAGCGGATATTTTTAAAGTACTTTCTTCTATGGCTCAAGAAGATTATACTCCACGTGAATGAATATAAATATACTTCAATAAAATTCTTTAATTGGCATTTCTAACTGATTGAGCTTTGATTAGACTTTTTTTCTAACACTTTTTCGAGAGAAGTTGGATTAAAAATGAAATAAAATTGTATTTAATTCATTTCAAACAATAGATATTAGCTTAATGTATTTACAAATGAAATTTAAGTCGCTCAATAATTGTTTATAGATGAAAATGATAATTCGGTGGCCAAATATTTAAAATTGGTATATATTTTATACAGAATTAAACTTTTATTATAGTTAATGTAAAACTTATTAATACATTAATTTTTATACGTTTAAAAAAATAATACAATTATAGAAACAAAAGTTGTTAATACAAAAATTAAACAGCTAATTATTATACAACTTTTTGTTAATATTTGGCTACTTCTAAAGAGAGAATATCAACAATTTAGGAAAGTGAAATTATATATATATATATTGTTTTTTGTGTACTATATTAATTTTAAAATTAAATAAGAGAAATTCTTTAGTTTACTCTAATAAATGTTTTTCAAATGTTACAATATATTTATAGATATTTATGTTAATATATGATAACAATCATGTATTCGGCAAAAATCATGAATCTTATCTGATGCCTCCGATAAGACACATGATGAAATAAAATTTAAATGTTTCAGTACTTGTTTATTTCACCCTCTCCTCTTCTTTTGTCCATAAAATATTTCTTCTTATAACACAAGTTTCACTATAACATATTTTAGAAAGAGAAAATCATCCATATCTCAAATGTGGTCCATGGTAATACCAAGGAAAAACTCAAAGTCTAGTCCCACAAAAATATGTTATTTAAGGGGCTACAAGTTTCGGGAATATTCCCATCAACAAGCCTTCAAAAGTAAGCACAAAAAAGAAACAACATTCGAAAATATGGAATTGAAGTCAACTATTCCCGTTTGGAGTTAGAGGAACAGCATAACTTGTAGACCAGTTTCGGCCTATTGGGCCTTGTCAGTACAAGGTTTATGTTGTCGTCAGCGAGCTTAAGCTAATTGAAGCATGCACTAAAATCACGATATATTTATAACCACAGAGTAAATATAAACGATGCGATAGTAGTGACATCTTCACCTCCAACTGCAAAACAGAAATCGATTTGACTGAAATCACATATTCGGTATTCAAAAGTGCCTTAAGCTCGCCAAAAGAGCCTTAAGCTCGCTGACAACAACATATACCTTGTATTGACGAGGCCCAATAGGCCGCAACCGGTCTACAAGTTATGTTGTCCCTCTAACTGCAAACCGGAATAGTTGACTTCAATTCCACATTTTCGAATGTTGCTTCTTTTTTGTGCTTACTTTTGAGGGCTTGTTGATGGGAATATTCCCGAAACTTGTAGCCCCTTAAATAAAATATTTTTGTGGTACTAGACTATTGTAACGGGATAACCGTGAAGGGACCTTAATTTAAAAGATTGTTATTGACAGTTGATTTTTAGAAACGTCTAAAACACTGGCTAGATTAAATAATGTTTCTAGAAAATTCTAGAAACTTCTAAACACACTGACTAGATTAAATAATGTTTCTAGAAAATTCTAGGAAGATCTAAACACACAGACTAGATTAAATAAAGTATTGTCAAACAGTTAGACGTTATCCAGCAGAGTTCAGTGTATCTTAACAATTTTGGTAAATAAATTGTGTAAAAGTCCCCATAAGTGTTTCAAATTGGTGTCAGGTGTGGGGTGAAGATACAAGAATGCCTGGAAAAAAGATAAATGAACTATTGGTGGCTGAGCTCAGAAGAGAGCTCGAAGAATTAGAGTTGGCAACTACTGGGAGCAAATCCGTATTGTTGAGAAGGCTCCGTGAATACTACCTAGACAATAATATGGACCCTGACGTTGTGGAGTTCGATGACCCGGTGCAAAAAGCAATTTCCCGGCTTCAAGAAGGACAATCGCAACAACTTTCCCGGCTGCAAGAGGAGCTATCAGGACGAATGACGAGCCAACAAGACGAACAATCACAACAACTTTCCCGGCTGCAAGAGGAGCTATCCAGTCAGATGAAGAGCCAGCGTGAAGATATGTCCCAGCTGTCACAACGAATGACGAACCAACAAGAGGTGCTATTCACTCAGATGAAGAGCCAACAAGAGGAGCTATCACAACGAATGTCTACCCTATCAGATGAGTTATCCAGTTCGTTCTCCCAGCAAATATCACATCTTCGTGACGAGCAAAATCAGCAAGTAGCCAACTTGAATCAGCAAGTAGCCAACTTGAATCAGCAAGTAGAAAACTTGAATCAGCAAGTGGACAACATGAATCAGCAAGTGATCAACATACGAGACGAGCAAAATCAGCAAGTTGCCAACTTGCGAGACGAGATTAACCAGCAAATGCAGTCAGAAATAAGGAAGCTTCAACGAGAAGTGGAAGTTTGTCGCCGAAACCAAATCATTCACCACGGCGACGGAAATGCAGAAAGGATGGAAACCGGCCACATAGACGTCGAACGGCGAGGAAACGGAGAGGCAGCCAAGGTACAAATGACGATAAAACCCCGACCTTCGACGGGATGACTTCCTGGTCAAATTACCTAAAACAATTTGACGCAGTAGCCAGAGCGAATGGATGGTCACCCCAGGAGAAGGCATTGTTTCTAACCATGGCAATTTTGAGCTATTGGTGAATCGTCTAGAGATGCGTTATGGTCAGAGTCATCTAGAACCAGTATACCGAGTGCAGTTGAAAAGCCGGAAGCAGAAAAATGGAGAAACTATCCAGGAGTTCAAAGCTAAAGTGGAAAAAAATGGTACGGTTTGCGAACTCAAATGCAGCGGAAGATTTTCTGGAGTGCCCGGCGATCCAAACCTTTACCGATGGTCTTCGAGACACCGAGTTGCAACGGGCTGTACGGTTGGCGAGGCCGAGATCTCTTGTAAACGCCTTGACCACTGCCCTGGAGATCGATACGGCGACGGAGGCCTCACATGCAGCTGCTCGACTAATGGAAGACACTGGTAACTTCGACCATGCCATTTATGCCGTCAGCGAAGTCGAAGCGGTAGTGGAGAGGTTAATGAAGTTTTCTTCAAAAAGACGCGCCCAATGAGGTGCTGGAACTGCGGAGAACTAGGCCACATAAGAAATACTTGCCCCCATTGTACCCGAGTGGAGCAGAACGAGGAAAAACTTGCCTTAGTTAAGGTTGTGCCAGAAGACGAGAGCTCTATGCTGGAGGAGCAACAAGAAAATGATCCCGTTCTGAAAAAGATTCGAGAATGGAAGAGAATGGACCGTCGTCTGTTGTGGAGAGAGATATCCTCATCCTCTCCTGTTTTAAAAGCATACTGGTCCCAATGGAACTCTTTAATTTTGGACGGTGGGCTCGTTGAAAAACTTGTAGAAAATTCCGAGGGCACAGAAACAAGGAAACAAATAGTGGTCCCAATAAATGCTGTACCAGAAATTTTAAAACAGATGCATAATGATAGTTCTGGAGGACATCTGGGTATCACAAAAACGCTGCAAAAGATCCGAGATAGATTTTACTGGGTAAATTGCACTAATGATGTTAAAGATTGGTGTCGTAAATGCACTACATGTGCTCCCAGTAACGGTCCGCACCGAAAACCGAAGGCGGAAATGCAGCAATACCTGGTTGGAAGTCCTTTTGAAAGAATCGCAGTAGATGTATTGGGGCCACTTCCACAGACCGATGTAGGAAACAAGTACATCTTTGTTGTAATGGACTACTTCACTAGATGGGTTGAAGCCTATGCAGTTCCCAATCAGGAAGCCACCACTTTAGCGGATATATTAGTTGAAGAATTCGTAAGCCGATTTGGGGTACCACTAGAATTACACTCAGACCAAGGGAGAAATTGTGAGAGCAAGCTGTTTCAAGAAGTTTGCCAAAGATTAGGCATCCGCAAAACGAGAACCACAGCGATGCATCCTCAGTCGGATGGAATGGTGGAACGAATGAACCGGACTATAACCAACTATCTGTCAAAAGTGGTGTCAGATTGTCAGAGGGATTGGGATCGACATATTCCACTATTTCTAATGGCAATTCGATCGGCCATCAACGAATCAACTGGCCAAACGCCTGCGAAGGTCCTGTTCGGTAGAGAAATGACGCTACCATGTGACTTGGTGTTTGGTTGTAAACCTGGTGAAGAAATGGCCCGTGAACAATATGTCGCCGACCTTCAGAATCGAATGGAGAATATACACAACCTGGAGCGTGGAAAACTACAATTATCTAGTGATCGGATGAAGAGGTACTATGACACACGGACAATGGAAAAGAGTTACCAAGTTGGACATTTGATCTGGGTCTATAACCCCCGACGGCGTCGAGGTATTTGTCCCAAATTACAGAAGAACTGGGAAGGTCCTTACACCATCAAAAAGAAGATTAACGATGTCATTTATCGGATCGTGAAAATTCCCAGAGGGAAACCCGTCGTGGTCCATCATGATCGTTTGGCGCCTTACCAGGGAAACCACAGTGGAGATGCGCAGCAACTCCAAGAAGATGGTTTGTCTGGCTCAGGGAGTGTGCGGGATTCCTATGTAGGAAATAACATTCCAGGAGGAATGAATCTAAGGAGCAGCCAGTGTAACGGGATAACCGTGAAGGGACCTTAATTTGAAAGATTGTTATTGACAGTTGATTTTTAGAAACGTCTAAAAACACTGACTAGATTAAATAATGTTTCTAGATAATTCTAGAAACTTGTAAACACACTGACTAAAATAAATAATTGTTACGTTCTAGGGGTTCAAAATAAAATCACTGCTGAACGAAAATGTCTAATTTATTTACACACACAATAAACTAAACGAATTATAACTAAATAACTAAACTAACTATAACACACTAATTTATGTACTACAATTAACTTCGATTTATATTCACTATTTATTTTCACTTCGTAGTTCGCTCGAATATTTAGACTACTCGCTATAAACTTTTCAACTTCCCTGTTGTCCGCCGCATCTCAGCTTATATAGCTGTTCACCGCTTCCAGAACATCGTTCGGTAACACTTTCTCGAAGGTCTTGTCAGCGCGCGTATGATCAGGAATTATCTCGACTATTAGACTTCCGGGAATCAGTTGCTTACCTAGCGCTATCAGGCAGACAGAGGCGTACTCAGGGAGTCTCGCTCGTTACACTGCCCCCTCCTTAAGACGTTCGGTCCCCGAACACCTTGGTTGGTATGTCTGAACCTACAGGCATCTCCCTTTCTGCAGCTCCCTTGCTTTTCGAAATAGCAATCCACAGTCTTCTCCTTCATTGTGTTTCCGCTCGGGTTGAAAATGCACACGAGTATCTCTATTCCTGTCTTATGGAAAAGCACCTCGAGCATGTTCCGGACGACTCTCCAGTTGAGTTGATCTTGACCACAACCCAACTTAGGCACAGCCAGCTTCTTCACTTCCAACCTGGTGAGTTCGTTTCTTAGGTTTAGCAGGGTATTCCACATACTCCTATAGCTGGACTTGTGGTCGGAAAACCTCTTAGTCACCATGTAGAAGAGGTGACGATGACCGTCAGTGAGACTTAGAATTTTTCCGGGATAAGGCTGTTGTCTGGAGAGCTCAGATACACGGCCAAACTTCTTCCTGAAGACTAATGCTATTCCCCTGGACATACGCAGATCTTCGGCGACACAATGGGCTAGGGAATAATCTCCAGGCACAGAGAAGAGGTCCTGCTGCTGCTCGGTGGTAACTCCGAATCGTGCCTTCCCAGTTCCACCATAGTTCTCCATAAACTGGTCGAAACTCATCTTAACATGCTCTGGGCTGGTCGTCCTTCTCAGATGGGTCTCGTCTTGTTCGTCGTAGTCCGCCTCGTATTTCGCCAACCGATTTACATGGACCACGCGCCTCTTGCCCCTTGGTAGTTTTTGTATACGGTACACTACATCATTGATCCTCTTTACCACTCTGTATGGACCCTCCCAATTCCTCTGTAGCTTAGGTGATAATCCTCTCTTCTTCTGAGGGTTGTACAGCCAGACCAAATCTCCAGCGTTAAAACCACCTTCTGTAGCTTTGCTGTCATAGCGGGTCTTCATTCGGTCACTAGCTACTTGTATGTTTTGTCGGACCTTCTCATGAATGTAGTGTAGCCTGCCCCTCAATGTGCTCACGTAGTCCTCACCAGCTATCTCTGTTCCGGGCTTACATCCAAACTCTAGGTCACAGGGTAATCTTATTTCCCGGCCGAACATGACACAAGCTGGTGTCTCTCTAGTAGACTCCTGTACGGCTGATCTGTAGGCCATGGTGAACAGATGAAGGTATCGGTCCCAGTCTCTTTGATGGTCAGAGACCACTTTAGCCAAATATTTTCCCACAGTTTTATTCATTCTTTCGACTAGGCCATCTGACTGTGGGTGAAGAGGCGTTGTCCTGGTCTTCTTGACTCCGAGTATTTCACAAATGCTCTGGAATAGGCCAGACTCGAAATTTCGTCCCTGATCAGAATGAAGCTCCAGTGGCACTCCAAACCGACTAAACATCTCTTTTATCAGCACGTCTGCCACTGTCGAGGCCTCTTGGTTTGGGATGGCATGTGCTTCAACCCATTTGGTAAAGTAATCCGACGCCACCAATATGTACTTGTTCCCATCGTCGGTCTCTGGGAATGGGCCTGCGATGTCTATAGCAACTCTTTCCATAGGACTGCCTACGTTATACTGATTCATTGGCGCTCGTCGTTTTCCTCTTGGGCCATTCGTTGAAGCACAAAGTCTACATTTTCGGCACCAGTCCTTGACGTCTTCTTTGCAGTTGACCCAGTAAAAACGTTCTCTGATCTTTTCCAACGTTTTCTTGATGCCGAAGTGTCCACCGGAGGTTCCATTATGAAGTTTCTCCAATACTTCTGTCGTCCGACTCCGGGGAATTATCAGCTGAGTCCTAGCTGCAGTACCCTCGTCATTCTCGACGGACCTCTTCAACAATCCATCCTCTAAAATGATGGAGTCCCACTGCGCCCAGTAGGACTTGACCCTAGGACTCAGGTGACTCACTTCTTCCCATCTTGGTCTCTGTCCTTTTGCTTTCCAGTCAAGCAACATCTTTAGTTCGGTGTCACCTTCTTGGTCTCGCTTCAGGGATTCTGGTAGCCAATCTAGATCCACGACGGTTGTTCTTAAACAGAATTCCTTCTCTTCTGCTTTGCTGCAGTGTTTGCAGTCGGAAGGACAAGGTCTTCTAGATAATGCGTCAGCGTTGCCATGTGACTTCCGGGCCCGGCGTTCCACAGAAAAATGATATTCCTGTTCTTTGCGTTGTGGTTTAACCGGCTTCTTGCAGTTACGCTGAATGTGTCGTCTTTCGCCGCAGTTCCAGCATCTTGGTCCGCCATTACGTTTCTCCTGGAGAACTCGGCGAATTACTTCCTTAATTCTATCGTCGCAGACTGGCGAATCATCAAGCTGTCTCACTTTGCTCTGTCCTCTGTGAGAAGCTTGTTTAGCAGCTTCAAATTCTAGGGCATGGGCCAGAGCGTCATCTAGGGTTTTGGGTCGGGCCAACCTCAACGTCTGCTGAGTCTCCGTGTCTCTCAACCCATCGACGAAGGTCTGGACAGCAACTTGTTCTAGGAAGCTGTCCGGTGCTGAAGGATAGGCCAGCCTTACCAACCTTGCTATGTCTGCTTCGAATTCCTGCAAGGTTTCTGCACTCTTCTGATGGCGACTCTTGATTTGTGCGTGATACACTTGTTGGAGATGTGCATCACCATATCTCATTTGCAGTCTACTTGTCAGAGTCTTATAATCACCTTGTTGACTTACAGGAATGGTCTGAAGGATATTCAGTGCGTCTCCTCTTAATGCAACAATTAAGGCAGTTGCTTTCTCTTCATCGTCCCAGCAGTTGGCGTTGGCTGCTGCTTCAAATTGTTTCTGGTATGTGCTTCAGGGTGTTTTGCCATCAAAAGTTGGAGGTTTGATCTTTGTTCGGCCTGGCTCACCCCGTTCTCCCAGCTTAACCGAACAATATTTGCTGAAGTTCTTACTCAATCGCTCTTCCATGGTTTTCACCTGTTCTTCCAATTTTACTTGCATTTCTTCTTCCATATTAACCAATCTGCCTTCAATGTTTCCAACCCTGTCTTCAAATTTTCCAACCCTGTCTTCAAATTTTCCAATTTTATCGCTCACGTTCCCCATCTCGTCTTTTACGTTTCCCAT